>OZ026619.1:2006736-2013349 GCA_964020975.1 Hermodice carunculata
AGATAAAAGCAAGGTACATAAAAATAAGGTTCTCACAGAAAAATCATAAATATAATACAACATGGGATACATCTAAAACTAGGAAAGATGATTTGCTGCTTGGCAAATCAGTGTGTGTGTCTTCAAAGCATATTGGCATGGCAATGTACAACAGTTCCATAACACAGGAGTAGAAGTTGGAATGGCATCTCTATTTATTATAGCTTTGAAGTTATTCAAGATTTAAAATTTCTAATGGTGCTATTTAGCATAATTTAAATTGCTACAACTTTTATTTTTAATTCCTTAGGTGCGCAATGGTCCAACAACCCCCTATAGAAGTTGAAATGATATCTCCATCGATTATAGTGTTGACGATATTCAACATTAAAAATTTTGAATACTGCTAATCAGCATAATTTAAATTGCTACAATTTTTGTTTTAGATATATTACATGTGCAATGGTCAACAAACCCCCTAGTAGAAGTTGAAATGACATCTCTATCTATAATAGTTTTGAAGATATTCAAGTCTTTAAAATAAATTTCAAATGCTGCTAATTAGCATAATTTAAATTGCTAAAACTTTTGTTTTAAATTCACTAGATGCACACTGGTCATTAAACCCCTAGTAGAAGTTGGAATGGCATTTCTATCTATTATACTTTTGAAGATATTCAAGATTTAAAATTTCAAATGCCCCTAATTTGCATAATTTTGAAAATCTTCATTCCTTTGTATAAAAAGGTCAAACTCCTTGTATGGAGGTACAATCATGCCCAAGTTTGGAGTTTCTATGTATAATAGTGTCCAAGAAAAGTGTCGGACAATTGCAAATTTGCTGGTAAGCAACATGAAGAAAGAAAGAAAGAAAGAAAGAAAGAAAGAAAGAAAGAACGAACTTGAGGGAAAACAAAAAAGTATGTGTTGAAACACACACTTTAAATAGGAAAGATGATTTGCTGCATAGCAAATCAGTGTGTGTGTGTCTTAAAAGCATATTGGTATGGCAATGTATAACTATTCCATAACACAACGCAGAAGTTGGAATGGCATCTCTATCTATTTTAGTGTTGAAGATATTCAAGATTGAAAATTACGAATACTGCTAATTAGCATAATTTAAATTGCGATAACTTTTGTTTTAGATTCATTACATGCGCAATGGTCAACAACCCCCTAGTAGAAGTTGAAGTGACATCTCTATCTATAATAGTTTTGAAGAAATTCTAGTTTTAAAATTTTAAATGGTGCTAATTAGCATAATTTAAATTGCTACAACTTTTGTTTTAAATTCATTAGATGCACACTGGTCAATAACCCCCTTGTAGAAGTTGGAATGACATCTCTATCTATTATACTTTTGAAGACATTCAAGATTTAAAATTTCAAATGCCCCTAATTTGCATAATTTTAAATATCTTCATTCTTTTGTATAAAATGGTCAAACTCAATGTATGGAGGTACAATCATGCCAAGTTTGGAGTTTCTATGTATAATAGTGTTCGAGAAAAGTGTCGGACAAATTTGCTGGTAAAGAAGAAAGAAGAAAGAAAGAAAGAATTTCAGGAAAAACAGAAAAGTGTGCATTGACACATACACTTTAAAAATTTCGACTAAAAAACAGCATATCGCTAAAACATAATCAAGGGCTAAAATTTTGTCGACGGTTATACCAGTATCCTCTCCACCGACTGGGGGTTGTTGTAGCTGGGCGACTGCAGCAGGTGACGCAGTGAGTCGGTTAACCCATTCTCCCCGGTGCAATAACCGCTGTGGTCGTGCATGTGTCGGCCGCTACTGCGACACGCGTCCCCCAACAGTAACGAAACTGGGGAAACCCAGGCGATAAACCATATTGCCAATGTCATCACGGCCGTAAAGAATAAATTGAAAAATTTCATATATGAGTAGATACTGCGGGGGGGGGGGGGGGATTTTACATTATAAAGTCCACCTGGCGAGAAAGACAGTGTCACCAGCGACAACATATGAAATATATGTATATATATATATATATATATATATATATATATATATATATATATTATACATACATACATACATACATACATACATACATACATACATACATACACACACACATATATATATACATACATACATACATACAGTGGTATCTGCTGTATGCAACAACTGCCGTGAGCAGCCGCATTGCTTTTTGTGGTCACTAGGCTCAGACATAGGAGTCAATTTCATTGTAAAATTTACCTGTGGTTACAGGTCACCTGCTGTATGTGGCCACTTTTTCTTGACAGAAGGGGTGGCCACATACAGCAGGTACCACTGTATATATTTTTATATATATACATACATATACATATATATGTGTGTGTGTGGGATGTGTGGGTGTGAATGTGGGTGTCTGGAGTCTGTCTTCTCATGTCGACTTATACACTATCTTTTTTCAAGTGTATGTTTCTCTGGATTGGCAACTTAAAGTCCGCGCTTTAAATTCATCCATTCCTCTTATTAGTTTAATCATACGTATTTTCGTGATATACAAATGACGGTGTCACTATTATTCCCGAGAAATGTGGGGCACGCCGCATGGACATCTGCGAATGTAACAAGGAAGCAAGGCAGCTTTGTGTCCACAGCGTAACGCGGGCAGCAAGCTGACCACACGGCAAACGTTAGCCCAGTGACATACTGTTGGCATTTTGGGGTGCCACACGGGTATTAACCCCTTTTGTCCCTGAATGTCCATAATACATAGTATAAAGTGAGGGGGCCATCAACCACAATGCATTATGGCCTATTATGTAATTACCTCGCAATGTAACAAGTGATTCATTGCGGCTCAGTTTTGAGATTGTGCATGCATCCGAACATGGTCGATGGACTACACATGCCCTTCCTTAACGGCATCAAACGTACTAAACTCTCGTACAACTTATTAATACAAATTTACCTTAAGTACAAACTGTCATTTTTGAGGCAATGAAGACTAAATTTCCTGTCTTTATGATGATGTCTCTGTGTCAACACAGACATTCTTTCTTTCTTTCTTTCTTTCTTATCTTTCTTTCTTTCTTTCTTTCTTTCTTTCTTTCTTTACCATAACTTTTGTTCGCCAGTTTTTCTCGAACACTATTACACTCAGAAACTTCAAACTTGACATGATCATAGGTCTATACATAAATTTTGTGCCTTTTAATAAAGAGGAGAAAATATGCTGAAAATTATGCAAATAAGGGGCAGTTGAAATTTTAAATCTTGACTATCTCTAAAACTATTATAGGTGTAGGTAACCAATCCAACTCTAATGATCAAAGGTCAAAAATCATTGGACCTTTCAAATTTTCATCCGGCTATAACTCTGTAAATTTTATTTTGTAAAATTTTCATCCAATTTTTGAACACGTTGGATCAAAATTGTAGGTATTGCAGCACTGCATATTATTGTAATTTAAATGTAACCTCTAAAGATCAAAGGTTAAGGTCATTTGGACCTTTGAAATTTTCATCTGGCCACAACTCTGTAAATTTTCATCCAATTTTGACCATGTTGTATCAAATTGTAGGTATTGCAACACTGCATTTTTTTGTAATTAACATGTAACCTCAAGGATCAAGGTCATTTGGACCTTTGAAATTTTCATCCAGCCACAACTCTGTAAATTTTCATCCAATTTTGACCATGTTGTACCAAATTGAAGGTATTGTGCACAACACTGTATATTTTTTGTAATTTTTATGTAACCTCTAAAGGTCAAAGGTCAAGGTCGTTTGGACCTTTGAAAGTTTTATCTAGCCATGACTTGTACAATTTTCATCTGATCTGGTTTATGTTGGGCTTAAATTGTAGTTGTAGCAACACTGTGTATTTTTGTAATTTACATGTAACATCTACAGGTCAAAGGTCAAGGTCATTTGGACCTTTGAAAGTGTCATCCAGCCATAACTTGGTCAATTGTCATGCAATTTAATCTTGCTGGACTCAACTTGTAGGCACTGCAACACTGCATACTTTTGCAACTTACATGTGACCTCAAAGTCAAATGTCAGAGTTACTTGGCCCTTTGCAGTTTTCATCTAGCCATAACTTGGTTAATGTTCATCTGATTTAGTTCATGTTGGGCTTAAATTGTAGATATTGTAAAACTGTACATTTTGGTAATTTACATTTGACCTCTAAAGGTCAAAGGTCAAGGTCATTTGAACCGTCGAAATTTTCATCTCGCCATATAGTTTGGTTAATTTTCATCCAATTTCAGTCATGTCGGGCTCATATTGTAGGTATTGCAACCTTGCACATTAAAAAAAAGATACATGTAATCTCTAGAGGTCAAAGTTGAAGGTCATTTGGACATTTGAAATTATCATCTAGCCATATTTGCAACCTTTGAAGGCACACAGACAGATTTGATTTGTAGCAAATCTTCTTTTCTAGTTTATAGATTTTTTATATATCGGGGGAAAATAGTTCATTTATATGTTTGTAAACGAAAGAAAATGTACAATTATGTCGTGGTTATAAATATTCTCAGTGTATGGTAACCGTGAGATAATGTCAGCAATAAACATTGCTTGATATCTCTCTATCCCTATTAATTCTGATACGCATTGAACTAGCTACAGAACACATACATTGAGATAACTTTGAATTCAATACAATACAAATCCGTATAACAAATATAGATCTAACTAAAACTGCTATTTTTCAGAGCCGAATTTAGCACCTGTACGAGTCAGCTCCCTGTTAAAGATGCAGTGAGAGGGATGAACACGGTCTATGCCGTGAATGGTAATGTAATGATTAAAGTAATTCAGTTTTATAAACAATGTAGAATTTTACGTCTTTGCCACAAAATGTTGTAAACAAGTGGTGAAAATTGAGTCTAGTTTGCACACAGTTAATTTACGTTCATTTAAATTCCCAAAGAGACAAACCCTTTCACGATATAAAAGGAAAACAAGTTCATAGCCGTTAACCATCATAGAAAAGTCATTTTGTAGCGAGCATAATGCACTTCTTAGACTTCTTACTAGACTTATAATGAATTCGGAAAATACGCATAGTTAATTAGACATCCCTCCAAAAGCTGTGTTTGGGCATTATTTAAGTTGTGTTTAAATCCTATTTAAAACTGCATATAGATTTTCACATGACGTAACACTTCTAGAAGGCTGACACCTCAGGCCTTAGGCTCGCAATATATGATTTTACATCACCTAGTCTGAAACTGTCTCATTCATTTTCCTTTCTCTTACGGTTGTTTGAGTGGCGTGCCTGTTTTTCTATCTCTTCTCTCTGTTTGATTATTCTTGGCTCGGCCGCAAAAATGAGGTATACTGGCTTATTTAGAGACTGATTCCCCAAATCTCTGGGCTCAACTTAACTAAACAAAGATCAGTGCTACAGCGTTGCGGAAACCATTTCCACCAGGCTGCAGCATAATCTGAGTGACGCTTTTGGACAAGACGAAATAGCGAGCACGCAGACAATTCGTATAAAACAAGAAAATACAGATAGATAGATAGATAGATAGATAGATAGATAGATAGATAGATAGATAGATAGATAGATAGATAGATAGATATAGATAGATGGATATATAGATATATAGATAGATAGATAGATAGATAGATAGATAGATAGATAGAAGAAAGAGAGAAAGAAGAAAGGAAGAAAGAAAGAAAGAAAGAAAGAAAGAAAGAAAAGAAAGAAAGAAAGAAAGAAGAAAGAAAGAAAGAAAGAAAGAAAGAAAGAAAGAAAGAAAGAAAAGGAAAAATTCACCACGCCTGTCCACCTGTTGAGCAAGGTAAAGTCTATAGGGTTCTCCAGAAGTGTCCCCTGTCTAATTTGGAAGTAATTGGCAAGCAGTTTCGGAGATTTTGCGAGTGATTTTGAAAGCAAAAAATTAAAACAACAAAACAAAAATGAAGAAGTCGAACATGTGAATTATGAACACAAAGTCGACTGATACAAAGGACAAAGACGGATCACCACCCGTCCTGTAACGTCAGCTGACTGATAAGTTGGGTAAAAATTGGGATAGATACCACATTACTTGAGTACCGTCTCTCTCTCTCTCTCTCTCTCTCTCTCTCTCTCTCTCTCTCTCTTCTCTCTCTCTCTCTCTCTCTCTCTCTCTCTCTCTCTCTCTCTCTCTCTCTCTCTCTCTCTCTCTCTCTCTCTCTCCGTCAAATCAACGTGCATCCTACAGTTATAGACCGAACCACCTGTGTTATCTTGTAGCACCGTGGTGGTATTAAGCCTAAATAAAACTACTTCGACGACAGTCTAACGAAGTTAAGCTTGCTGCTCTCATCGCAGGCCATATATATATATATATATATATATATATATATATATATGTATATATGTATATATGTATATATACATATATATGTATATATATACTTATATATATATATATATATATATATATATATATATATATATATATATATATATATATATATATATATATATATATATATATATATATATATATCAGTACATGACCTCCGTGGAATTTCTGTTTTGCAGTTGGTATAAGTTGGAAACTGATCCAATATTTGTAATTTTTTTCAACAGCGACTGGAACCTACATGCTCTTTGACAAACATGATGAAAGCACAATTTTATGGTTAACTCTGCTGT